>CM071956.1:4457500-4472500 GCA_036784905.1 Acrossocheilus fasciatus
CTATATAAATATGGTAATCATTCAAAAATATCATGAAAAAAATATCATGCATTAATGAACCATGGTACTGCCACAGAATTAATTAATCAATTAAAATAAATAGAAATTAGATATTTAGAAATAATATATATTTATAATATATTATAGAAAACTGTAATTCTTTACAGACTCATTCATTAACGTGAACTAACAAATGAGCAAAATATAAAGTTCATGCTTGTTCACATGGCACTGGATAGGGTTAAAAAGTTTTAAAATGTATTAAATGCTGAAATCAACATTAATTAAGAGTAATAAATGCTTCAGGCGAATTGTTCATTATTAGTTCATGTTAACTTATTTAGTTAGCTAATGTTAATAAATGAAACCTAATAGTGCAGTGTTACCAGAGACATATATTTTGCCCAACTTCAAATCTTTATTGTCATAGAGACAAAGTTATGTTCTTAAATGAAGATAAAATAAAAATACATAGTTTCATTAGCCACTAATTGTCCTTATTTTGAACGCTTCTGACACATTAAAGCACAGTGAGCTCAACAGAACAGACAACAGTCACCATCCACAGCCTTCACAGCCGCTCAGAGTCTCAGATGATTTAGTCTGTGTTACTCTGCTTGAAATAAACACGCAGAGAGAGAGTTTATGATGAAGTCACTCACCTGTGTAAAATGAAATTCTGGAAATGTCTGTGGAGAGAGAGAGAGAGAGAAGGGAGGTCAGGTTATTGGTTTTGTCGTCTCAGCACATTGAGCAGAGCATGTGGTTTTATAGGTCATCTATGATCTCAGGGGACGGAGATACGGGATCCACGGCGCCCCCTGTCTGCGGTGCAGAGCGCTGCGTATCTGGGACAAAACTACAGCCAAGACCACCGGCAAAATCAGACATATTCATAACACACTGAGAATAACCAAGTCAAAATCAGAAGATGCATAAATGGATTTCAGTTCTGTTTCGTTTAAATATCAACTCTGTTCCTACTACTGATGCTTCAACTAAACTCCTCAGCAGAAATAAAACATACAATCAATAGAGTCAATAGCTGACATACAGAAAGATTATAGAGCTATAAAATTAATGTTAACCCTTAAATGCATGAATCTTTCGCCAACCATTATTACATATTCGGGTCTTTAGTGACTCGGACCTGCTGCAATAGCAAAAAACTCTCTTGATATTTTAAGAACAATTACACAAGAATAAAATAAAGCATATTTTGTTACCTTTTGAAACTTAAAAGGGTTCAGTTTGATTTTACCATCGCTGTCATCGTCAGAGCGCACTTCCACAGTACATTCAGCATCTGCCTCATATTCGCGATCTCAGCCATATTCTCAAAACTATCGTTTTCAACGACTTCCTATTCAATATTTCGATCACTGACAGCTTATTCACCACATCCAGCATCAAATGGAAGTGACATTTAATGAGCCAACAGCTGACATACAGTAAGCAAAAATCTCCATTTGCTCTTAATTTAATCCCATTGCTTTCTAGGAGAAACAGCTGAGACATTAAAGAGACCTGTTTCTTTACTGACAGTTTTTTTTTTTTTTTTATGCAGCCAATAAAAACTGATGACATACAAGACAAGCGTGTCTAAAAGAGGACGCGTTCTGACAATCTGATGAATGGCGAGGACACGAGGACATCTGAAACCGGACTCTGCGCTGAGACTGAAGCCAGACACGAGCAGGAAGGAAACGACCCATTTACTGGAGCTAAGTTACAAGGAAAAGCTTTATCAACCGTCAGCCGCATGCACAGATCAATACACAGAGATGATTCACCGCCTCCTGATTGTGGGTGTGTGTGTGTGTGTGTGTGTGTGTGTGTGTGTGTGTGGTGGGCTGTGTAAAGATATTGCATCCAGATGACAAGTTTCTCGTAAACACTGAGTAATCAACTCAACATGGTTTTCCTAATTCTGATCTTGCATTGAAGGTTCTGCTTTAGTGCTGCGCTGATTCATACGGTTACATCAAAATGTCACATTTCAACATTTCTATGGCACTGAATGCAATATATTACATACTACACTGTAAAAAAAATATTGTCGGTATATGTTTCACAAATGCTATTGCAGCCTTTTTAATTCCAATAACCTCATTTAATTCAGATTGTTACTAACAATTTAAAAGTAAAGTAAAAATTGTTTCTAAACCAACTTCAGTGTACCAGTCAAAAAAAAAATAGTTTTATGGATAAATATAAAATGATGCCTTCTGCATTTATTGTTCTTTGTATTTTCTTTATACAAACCTAAAATTAGGACTGAATAGGAACAACATTCTTAACTAATTTGCACATAGGAGTTCATTTTTAAACTCATAAAAGCATTAACACAATATTGTGAGAAAAATAACAGTGATATTTCAGCATCTGATTGCATTGTAATTTATATGTAAAAATAATAACATTTTAGCTTTGTACAAAAAAATAAAATAAAATACAAAGCACGATAAATGCAGAAGACATCATTTATATGCATCCATGAAACAACATTTTTGTTTAAATTGAAATTTTGGTAGTACTGTATTGAAGTCAACGCCAATGAAAGGCAGAAATGAAGAATTTGATGCATTTGGTGCTCAATGCTATTTTTCTACATTTATTTCCCCCAAAAGAATTCCAAACCAAATAACAAAAGAATGAGTGTATTGAAGAGCACAAACGTAAATAAACACAAATAAAGCCGGTTCATCAAAACTGGGTCATTTTTTTCCAGAGTGCTACACAAGACAAGGCTGTTTGTTTGTCTATATTGGCTGATAACTGTTTACATCTGTTGGAGACACACTAAAACACAACCACACACACACACACTAAACTAACACGTGCGCTGACTCGTGTGACTGGACAGACCAGAGATGGAGATCACAGCGGTGACATGTAAGAAAATAAACCACAACATCAAACACAGAGCAAATAAACATACATCTACACACACTTAGATGCACATTTATATCAACCTATAAACTCAACCTATCACCGACTACATGTTCATTTCCAAGCACACATCCTGTAACACCTTTTGTTTGATTAGGGATGGACAATATTGGATATTTAGGATACATTCAATAGCATTTTGTTGTCAATATAAAATGTAAAACGTAGTTTAACGTGTCAGTATATACTGTTGTTTACTGTATTGCTATATTGATGACTATAAATGAAAAGGGATAAAACATTATTCTTCCTAGTGTACATTTTGTGAAAAGCAGTACAGAAAACATGTCCTGAATATTTGTAACTAGGCATATATTTTAATTCTTACAATCTACCAACCTTTACACTGTGTGTGGTACATGTATTATTATTCTATAATGCATGTAATATTTAAAATTATTTTATTTATATGTATTTTACATAATTGTGTGTGTGTGTGTACGTGTGTGTGTGTGTGTGTGTGTGTGTGTGTGTGTAAAAAATTATATAAATTATATAAAATTATAGAACAATGTCTCTGTATCTTAATTTTTTTCTATGTTATTATTCTATAACATGTAATATTTTAATTATTTTATATTTTACATAATTGTGAAATAATAAATAATAATAATAATAATAATATTTTATATATATATATATATATATATATATATATATATATATATGTGTGTGTGTGTGTGTGTGTGTGTGTGTGTGTGTGTGTGTGTGTGTGTGTGTTATAGAATACTATTATAGAACGATGTAAAAAAAAATATATAAATTTTATTTTATTATATAATATTATTATTCCATAACATAATATTGTAATTATTTTATTTATATTTATTTTCCATATTTATATTTATTAAATATATCTTTTATCTATAAATTATATATATATAATTTATTTATTTTTAGATATATTTAGATTTACAAAAATATTTACAAAAATAATTAATATAATATTTTATTATTCTATAATCTATATATATCACTTTATAATAAGTTATATAACTATTAATATCTGTTACATGCATTTTTTTTATTTGTATGTATTTTATCTTTATCTTTATCTTTAATTACATACATATAATTTTAGAATATAAAAATCTAGAATATACTGTAGAATATGAAAACATTATTATAATTATGTTTTTAGATAGTTACGCATCCATAAGGCACATATGTATGTAAGCTGAACCCATTAACCTTTAGTTGTAAGGAAGCTTTCCAGAGAAATCGTCAACTTTCCCTTGGGTTGGGTAATGAAATCAGGCACTTTCAGATGCATTTTACCATTATATGAGCCAGAGGAGCCTGTAAACCTGCATCTACCCTCACTCACCCTCATTTGTCACTTTGGATAAAAGCGCCCGTTAAATGAATAACTGTAACATACTCTGAGATGTCACACGTTCTCAGTGTAAAGTTGTCGGCACGATGCTGTTGATAAACAGTGTGAATGAGGTGAACAGATGGAGGGAAACGAGAGACCGCGAGATGGGCATCAGCTGTACGTTAGCCCTGAATGAGATCCGGGTCACGGCACCAGATTCACAGATGGGCTCCTCTAGCATCTCCCATAAACCCTGGCAGCAATAACTCTGCTGTTATGGGCTCTCTTTGATGTGGACAAACTATAACAACCCAGAACAGACCGCCTCGCTCCTTTATGAGCTCTGACATCGGATCCTAATGGATGACAGACTCATCTACGGATACGCCAGACCTCGTGACCCTCACATGTGGATTCCCTCACATCTTTTCTCTCCGGACACCAATTATACACACACTCCAAATAAATCAATATTGTTAGCAACTAATCAAATCTACATGTGAATGGCATGGCAAGGCTGCTCTATTGACAGTGTGTCCAGAGATTAAAGGATCAGTGTGATTTTAACACACTTCTGTCACACTTCATATACGCTGGCGGACATTTTTAATGGATCGTTCACACTTCTCCATGTCAAACCCTTTCTTACGCAGCAGTCTTGATGCTGTCGGCTCCATATGTCACACGCTGAGGATCGGGACGCAATGCAAAGGTCACTAATAGAGGAGATGAGCAACACGCCGCAGACCCAAACACCTGATTATCAAGCTGTTAGTCTTTGAGCTCGACTGGTTATGTGAGGATGGAGTGAAACTGAACACAAACGGCTCTGTGTTTCAGCTCCGTCAGGATGATAACACACAAACCGCTCCAACTGCAGCATTATCAGTCACTCAAAGCAGATACGGATCAGATCTTCATGACATGATGCTTGCTTATTTATACTACAAGCTGATTAAAGGGACAGTTCATCCTAAAATGAAAATCCTTTCATCATTTCCTCACCCTAAAGTTTTTGCAAACCTGTATGAGTTTCTTTAATCTGCTAAACACAAAAGGAGATATTTTGAAAAATGTTGGTGTCCAAACTGTTTCTGGTTCCCATTGACTTCCATTGCTTTTTTCCATATTATGGAAGTCAATGGCTACTAGCAAATTTTTGGTTTTCAACATTCTTCAAAATATCTTCTTTTGTGTTCAGCAGAAGAAAAAGAAATCATACAGGTTTGAAGCAATATGAGGGCGAGTAACTTATTACAAAATGCTCATTTTTGGGGTGAACTGTCCCTTTAAATGCACAAGTGATCACAAAAAGTCATGGCCAAAAATGGCACCAAAAAGAGTTTTTTTTTTTTTTTTTACAAATCTCCTCAAAAGTGACTGACATAGTCCTTAATTTGTAACAACATTTTCCTGAAAAGAGTTAATGAAACCTATAAATAAAGAGAAACAGAAAATGTTTCTGTTTACACCACTGTTTAAAAGTTTGTTGAAATTAATGCTTTTATTCAGCAAGGATGCATTAAATTGATCAAAAGTGACAGTAAATACACGTTAAAAAAGATTTCTATTTCAAATAAACACCATTCTATTGAATTTTCTAAGAAAACATATTATGGTTTCCACAAAAATACACTTTGAACACTGATAATGAATATTTCTTGAGCAGCAAATCAGCATCTTAGAATGATTTCTGAAGATCATGTGACACTGAAGACTGCAGTAATGATGCAGAAAATTCAGCTGCGCATCACAAAAATAAATCACATCTTAAAAGATGTTAACATAGAAATCAGTTGTTTTAAATTGTATTACTATTTCACAATATTACTGATTTTACTGTATTTTTGACCAAATAAATGCAGCCTTAATGAGCAGAAGAGCCTTTTTTCAAAAGCATTAAAAATGTAACTAACCCCAAACTTTTGAACAGTAGTCTAGGCCAATATTACTGGATCTACAACTTTTTAAAGAGATTTGTCAAAAGTACAATTCACTTTTTCAGGCATAAAACTAAGCACCTGAGTAATAAACCTGCATTCAGATCTCAGTGGTACCTTATTAAACCACACTTACCCTTGAGGATCTATAAATAATACTCAAGCATCTGTGTCCTAATGCAGCGAAACCGCCCAGCTGTGATTTATTTACCTTCAAACCCGGCTGCGGCGAGAGGTTCTGCTGCAGAGGTCAGACGACGGCTTTGTCTCCCGGCTGTAATTACTGAACGACAGGATGACGGACGAAGAGGGTGTCATCAACGCCGATGTGGCGTGAAAATAAACCTGTGTCTCTCTGTACTGCATCAAAACAGTCACACGTATGCTGACCAAGGACAAAATGTGAGGTGATTTCTCAGTTTGCATGCACAACAACTGCTAATATAACTATCAAAAATCTGCTCATTTAATGTTGTTGCAACAAGATGAACGCTCTGAATCCAGAATAATCTGAAGACGCCCGTCTGTCTGAGAGCTTTAGGTTAATTTCATTCACAGTCACCTGATTCATTAGACTGACATACGTTCAGCTTTGAAGATGCTTCTTCAGATGGGTTCTGTATCTCTCTAGAAAGCATCATATCTAAGATGATATCTGTGAGGATCAGACATCAAAGGAGCAACTTGTACTACCCATAATGCACTGCGACACCAGTGGGGGTTGTTTCCCATAGTCCTCAGCGTGACAGAGAGCAGCCAGGTGCTGATGCAGCAGGACTGATACAAGGTCAGAGCGAAGAGAGAGAGAGAGAGAGAGGAGTGGAAACTTTTGAAACTTGCCCGATTTTTTTTTTTTTTGAAGAGAGTTTAATGTTTGAAATGGAAAATTATTACTAACAGTACTGGGAGAGAATTACTAATATTATTAATATGATTGAGAATGCTACTGTTAATGATGTTCTTAACAATATATTAATAATCAACATTTGATGCAACTGATGTAATCTAATCGAAATCTGCACAGAAAAAAAACACTTTTCTTTAGATGAAATGGATAAAATGTCAAAATAAAATATACAAATTTAAAATAAAATGCACAAAATATAATAAAAAATAAAATAATTCAATTACATCAAACAAATAAAAATATAATAAAATAATAATAAAATTTCCCTGAATCAAGTTTAGTCCCCATAAATTAAATAAAATCAAATAAAAATACTATATAATTAAATACAAATAAATAATTGGAATAAAATACCCTAGTTTTCTACTGTTTATATATATATATATAGGCTATAGACAACGGCTAAGACATCATTCTCTGAAAAGTCTTTTCTCTGAAAAGTCTGTGTTGCTGATTGTATAATCTCATTCATCCTAAAATGTACCAAACATCTGCACTTCCTCTGAATGTCTGTTTAAAACACTCTAGTGAGAAGTAAAAAAAATTCACCACCCACTTTCCTAAACCAGATTATCTGCCTACCAAATACACAGAAACGTTTTGAATGAACCATATTTTGAAATCTTGAAAGCATTTCTCTGCATTTGTCACAATTCATTCTGCCATCGCTTTCTCTGCAAGTGATGTTGCCCTAGTAAAAATGAGCTAAAATTAGGAAAATTCGAAAAAAATAAAAATAAAACAGAACTCGGGAAAAAATACAATGCTTTTCATTTTATCTATGAGGGCTAATAATGCGGTCTAGTTAGGCAGCTTATTTGGAACAGAGCTTAAAAATGTAAAATGATAGTAAATTCTGCAGTTTAGATTTATGACTTCAATAGCTGCACATAAACACTTCACTTCACTTCAAAACACAAAAGCACAGATATAACAGTGGCATGAGTGAACTGAACTCAACTGGATCTGACAGGCGATGGAGGGCTGTTTAACACACACACACACACACACACACACACACACACACACACTCCTTCCTCCATGTCATTGTGTGCCACTATGAGGGGTGAGAGGAACACGCCTCATTCAAGGGCCCGGGGCAAATCAAGCACACTAACACACACACACACACACACACACCCTACAGGCTCAAACACCTGCCAAACACACTCAGGCCAGCATTCATGACCTCACACACACACACACACACACACGGCACGCTTCCAAGCGCAGGAAAGCAATCAGTCATAAGTAATCCAAATATCAGGGTCACAGAGTTCAGCACAAGTACCGACAACACACATGAATACAGTCAGAACAGAAATAATAACCACACATACATCAATCCGCAACTGACCTTAATATTGTTACGCCAACAACAACAACTCCAAACGCTAACAATAGACTCTCTTCATTAATTATCATACATAAATATGCATATATGCATGCAGAAGCGTTCGACCTACATTCTGCTTACAGTTCCCGAAAAATCACAGTGAAACACAGAATCGAAGAATTACACATGCATACTTCAAAAGATGTAAAATACTTAAAGCAGTGTATCAACCAGCTGTTTAAGTAATCTATAATGTTATTCTTCTATGATAAATATACATTAGTTAAACAGACAAGAAACTCTCTAGATCAGTTATTGGCATTACATACGCTTAAATTCACACTTTCAAACGTCTCAGTTACTCTGAAGCTAAACTCTTCATGAGTTTACAGAAATAAAGAATAATCATTAGTGATACACAATATATCAGTGATCGCATCAGTCTCGTCAAATAACAGCATTTTACAATCAGTTCAATATCGTTTCCCTCGCCGACACAATCTGATCAGTTCAAAGCCGATATCGGACCCAAATATTATTTGTTCAAATTTAAACAGCACACAAGAACACAAAAGTACTAAACTATTATCCATCTTTAAATGCATTTCAATTTTAATGTCAACTTTAAGTGTTAAGTGTTTTTTCAGATAGATTTTAGTGAGAATACTTACAAACAAATTAATTACTAATTAAATTGTGCAACAGTGTATATATTTATTGTACTTGTAATCCGTTGTTATCGGTATTAGTATCGGTATCATTATCGATTAATAATCTGAACCAGGAACCATTTCTATATTTATGCATCCCAAAATATGCCACAACAATTAGGGATGCACAACATAAATTGGACAATATTTGCATTTTACACATGTTTAGCATAATTAGGCCATTAATAGAAGCAGATACATTTAAGTACTAAAACAAGTACTAAACAGTTAAACAGATTATTTTATTATTTAACCCTTTTTTTCTTTTACAAAATATTGCAAAGTTCTTGATGTCAGACTTAAGCAATTAAAATCTATTAACTAACTGTTTAGAACTAATTAACTAACAAATGAACCAATTTCTGTTACAAATTATAAAGATGCATGCTATTTGCAATAAAATGTATTGCCGATGTATTATAAAATAGTGCAATAATTATATTTTTTAGCATTATATTTTAATGCAAATATTATACATGTATATTCACTACTGTATAATATCAAATGTCTGTATCTGTCTAATTATCAGTATCATTATACACTTTACATAATGTTTCTTCATAAAGATCAGACTATTTAGAATATCAGTATGTGCTCAAATGTATTTTGACTGTGTATTTCATTAAAAGTTTTTTACCATTTCAGTCTAAACATGCAGTGTTTTCCCTCTGCTGCAAGTATTCAAACCAAAATTGTTGTAAATTCAATTTTCCCATTCAGACACGAGCAGAACTCATTACAGCATGTGGAAACGGAAGCCTCTCTCCGTCACTGCAAACACACACACACACACGTTCAGATGTGGCCGCGCGGAGCAGCAGGAAAAGCTCTTACCGTGGTACAATCCTTCCATTAAAGACGAGGAATCCTAGTCCACCACGAGTGCTCTGTAGTATCCGTAAAATTCACTTCCACACACACACACGCGCAAGTTAAAACACAACGGTCCGGCACACAGGCATAGTAGTGAGAGAAAAACTGGATCCAGCATGCAGAGGAGCGTTGGCGGTGTGAGCGCGTGCAGAACGGACGGGGGTCTTTGTCTCTCACTCGCAGCTCCAGAGAAAAGATGAGAGGAGAAGCTCGAGGGGGAGGGAGAGGGAGAGAGGGAGAGAGAGAGAGAGAGAGAGGCTCTGGTAACCGACGGTAACGGTGAGATCAGCACATCTCCACCCCCCTCATCCCCTCTGAGTAAAGCACAGCAGGCTGCAGCTACAGATGAACTTTCTGCAGCTCTGCAATCATGAAAGGGACAGTTCACGCAATCATTTTGTCATGATTTTCTCATCTCATGTCATTCTAAACACGTGTTCTCTTTCTTGAATGAATGACAACATGTAATGCAATGAAAGCGGTGGTGATTTATAGTGTCGAGCTTCAAAAAACACAGCAAACATGGACTGCTGACGCCCTGAGAGACATTTTACCTTCTTAAATCTCATTTGCACTTGTGTTTAGTTAAAAAAAACGCACATTATCAGATTTGGTGTCACTGACGCCAATATACAAGACTGCAAATTTGATTTGAGTACAGCTTAAAGATTTGGGGAAAACGCATTGCAATTTTTCTGATAATAATAAAAAAAACACATCATGATTGTATTTAAAAATGCAGTTTTTTAAAGAAATCCTGGTTTGTTGTGTTTGATTGTAAGGCTGCAGAATTTAACAGATTAAAATTAGGGCTGTCAACCGATTAAAATATTTAAATTGCACAATTGTCAACAGTTAACTCGTGATTAATCGCAACTTAATCGCACATTTTTATCAACATGGGCATGGACAAATATGGATGCTTTATGCAAATGTATGTTTATTATTACTGAAACCATACTCAACACAGACCATGAAAACTACACGTTTCAATGATTTGACGCAGCCAAATTCTCAATAAAACTGCTTTCATTGATATATTTTACTGTTTCTGTCGTCATACAACGGAATGAATATGAAATAGTGACTGAAAGGCAACCCGTACATAACAAGCTCTCCCTTCCAAAATGTTAATCTGCACAAAATCCTGATAATCGAGCCGTCGTCTGATGAAATCAAATAGGCTACACATAAGATAAAGACAATAGCTGTGCTGTGATTTCGGCTATACTTGCATGTGAAACTAGAGAAGCAACATAATATCCATTTCAACCGCTCGCTGAACAAAGCAGACACTGGGACAGCAAGACAGTACCAGCAAGTCACAGAAACTAAATAAGGTTTATCCAAGAAGTCGCTAGATGTGTTGCTAGGTGCTTTTTTTGGAAAAAAGTCGCTAAATCTAGTTGGCAACACTGTGTATCTCCATTTCTCTACTATAGGCTAGGCCACGGGTCAAACAGAGAATGTGCTCTGCATTAATTATGCGTTAATCAAATTAGTGCCGTTAAAATTAGTTTGCGTTAATGCGCTATGAGCATGTTAACTTTGACAGCCCTAATTAAAATGTATTAAAATAGATAATAAACAGGGGATATTAATAAAAATAATAAATAAATAAAATAGATAATAAATAAAACGTTAAATCCTGTACTAATCATACACACAAACATTGCTTAAAATAAAATTAAAAATACGTTTATTTCAGCTACTGTACTTGATATGACGAATGACAAACATGCACAACAAAAGTACTAAAATCTTAACTAAAATTAAAAGAAAAAAGAAAAATATACATTTAAAAACCAATTCAAAATATTAATAAAAACTATAATAGTATCTCAAAGAAACTAAAATAACACTCTTATTAAATAAAGATTAGACTAATATTAAACAAAAATAAGATATATATTATTACTATAATAGCACTATATTTTAAAATAAAGTACATTGTAAAATGACAATACTAACACTTACTGTTATAATAAGCTGCATGTGTAATTAAACACATGAAATATGCATTTATTTAAATAAATCCCAGCCTTTTGTGATTAATCATGTTGTTGCTTAAATGTTTAGTGCTATCTGAGCAACATTTGTACAAAATTCATGAAAAAAAATCCCAAACAATCACACAAGATTAAGCGTGTCATATGAAAATAGTCCCAGCATCTCCAATAACAGCTGAACTTTATGCTTCCGGCGGTATCGATATGCAGCAGTTCACTACATAAAGCCATACATCATCTGAAAATGTGTATTTTACTTGAACTTCCAGAAGTCAGATGTTCTCCTGAAGGACTGTGTTTGAGGAGGTTCTTCTGACTGAATCCCATCTGACTGTACGATAACTAATGACTGATATTCTGAGACCGTTTCAAGATCACAAACCGTGAAATCAGATCCATGCGTTGGGTTTGCGCTCCTGCTACACACGTCTTCAAACCCATCAAAACCAAAGGAAACCTCAGCTTTCCCTCTCTTTCTCTCTGATACTCCGACATGATGAGCGTTCCTCACATCAGATCCACTCACTGAAGACTCAACAAAACCATCTCGTACAAAAGTCCCGGCAGCAGAAACTAGATTTCACAGCTGCTGCGGGGTTTATCCACGGCATTCACGTCTCTGAATATCCCGCACGGGTTTACAGTCTAATAATTCAATCATCCGCTTCCCTCGCCGACACAATCTGATCAGAATCATTCAATCCACTGTAACAGGATATAATATCAGTTCATAACAGTCATCCCAGGGGCATCTAAGGAGAGTTTATGAAATATCATAAAGCAATATGTGTTTTATCACCCTTAACTGAAGACGCTGTATGGATAAATGACAGTGAAGATACACAAATCAAAACTGTGCTGTCTTGAAGATCATATTAGATGAGACTTATGACCATAATCTTATATTATATAAAAAATAATTAATTTTACATAACTGCATGGTGCTGATATGAGCATGCAGTTATTGTTCAGTGGAAATTCACCACTAAAAAATCTAAATAAAAAAAATAATTTTTTAAATCTGGAAAAAATGAAATAGATCAAATATCATATTGTTAGTATGTATCAGTATCAGACTATAAAATATAATTATAATAATAATATTTATTATTATTATTAATTTAATTATTGAGAATAATAATAATAATAATAATAATTATTATTATTATTATTATTATTATTATTATTAAATAAGATCAATGTTGATAATAACAATTATTATTTTTAAATTAAAAAAATATATTAAACATATTATAAATGCTTTTTATATTTAAAAAATAACAATGTCTAATAATCCAGTGAATTCATTCATTTACAAATCGAAGGTACTTCATCTCATGTAATTTTAAATTTTTATTTCTATAAATCCTAATGATAAATATATTAAAATATATAAACAAACATTTTATATATTCTAATAAATAACAATAAAATAATTTTATATATACATATACATATATACATACACACACATACTGTATACACACACATATAAAATATTTATTTAAATTAATTTCGATTTTAATTAAAATGGTATAAAAAATTCTGAATTATAATAACTTAAAATATATTATTACAAGTATTAAAAACAAGTAAATGAATAAAAATGGATACTATATATATATTATAAATGTATAGTATTAGAAATAATATTATACACACACACACACACACACACACACACACACGCATGCACACGCAGGCTTTTCTCCTTTCAAAAGACAGTCAACCATATTTCTCCCCTGTGAATGTCTTGTTGATTATCATTAGTGTGTGTGGCTGTAATGAGCTGTGTTTCCGTCCTCATGTTCTCATGAGCGTGGATTCTCTCTTACTCATTCAGGCCGGCGTTTGGCCTTGGTCTAGTGAGAAAGACTGATTCTCATGCTCAAGGTCGTACGAGCGTCTCTTCTTTCATGTAACGTCAAAACAGCTCAGAATTTCTTTCAGAAACCTGCGATGAGCTGAATTCCTGACTTAAAGCTGCTTAACCGGCAAACGCACACACACACGATTAAAAACCCAGCAGCGTCTGTCATTCTTCACCTTCCTGACACACACTTCCAGCCTGCTATCAGCTCCTTCCTTCAGACAGACGAGCGCAGACGCATGCGAACGAGAGAGATACAGAGACAGAGACAGAGACAGGTAGAGCAGCGTCTCCGACAGCCAGAGTCCTGTGACGGGACGGTTTCCCAGCAAACACTGGTGAGGATGATGATGGGTGTTACTGAGTCTGAACACAAACACTAGAGCAACAGCAGCTAAACACTTCATATAATATAATATCTACAGTATATAAACACAAAGTACAATACTTTAATAATACAATAATACTGATTTAAATGCAAAGCTGCTAATTATTTTAATGGTATGGCCGATAATCAATAAACGGCCAATATTAAAATTCTACACTGTGTTTAAAAAAAAACAAATATGAAAAAAAAAGTCAATTATCAAATTTTTTTTATACTTTTTAAAATATTATATATATATATCTATATATATATATATATATATATATATATCTATATATAGATATATATAGATAGATAGATATAGATATATATATATATACATATATTAAATTTATTAGATCATGACAAGCGTAATTTTATTAATAAAATTTAATAATTTAATTGCATTTAATAATAACTGACTTAATTATTAATGAATTAAATAAAATAAAATTACATAAAAAAACAAGGTATTGAAAATAAAAAGAAAAAACCCAAACCACAACTCAGCATTGCATAAGGACAAAACACTGTCTTAATAATAAAAATTACATTATTATTTTAAAATTATTTATTATTTCAAATGCTTAAATGTAAATTTTGTGTACTTATGGAACAAATCTTAAAAAATGTATATAAATGTACAAATAAATTTTAAAATAATAAAAAAAAATTCAAAACATATACACATTATGAGTAACTGCATGCGTGCAATAAA